>PQWD01001122.1:155436-180053 GCA_019425675.1 Leucinodes orbonalis
GCTTGTATTATGGGTTTAGTACCCATAATACAAGCTAAGCGTATGTTTATTCCGTTGTATCTTTTAATCTACACATAAATATGTATATTTTTGTAAATAAATAATAATATGTACATTGAAACACCCAGAACACTAATATGTTTTGTATGCCCGGGATCGAACCCGGAACCTAGTGTAAGAGCCGCATCTCAACCAACTGGGTCGTTCAGACAAATTGACAGAATCTAATTAACTTCATTCATGCTCTTTTGTTTAGGTTTTTATAAAAATAAGCATGTTCGAAGTAAGAACTTTCCATCATCATCAATTTGAAAAAAGACAAAATAAAATCTATTTATCTAACTGGCCGTTGTAAGTGGTTTTTGATGTAATATAACCGAAATTAAACATGAATATTAGTTAAAAATAATACTTCAAATGACTATAGAAGATAATTCTAAACAAATAACTAAAATCTAAATTCTATTTCAAGATTCATTATGAAGACCTTTTATATACTATTCTGACGATCGTCATACCATGCTTAGCCAGCGTCCATCTACGCGGGAAACAACGTATCGGCTTTCCGAATATTCCAACAAATCGTCTCCCATCATATTTCAGACTTCCCCCGGAGTTGAACGGTGACGTGAATTATGCGAAATGTTTAACCAACTGCCTTTGGATAAGCAACCTTTCTGGTACAGCTCAATAAAGAAAAATACGGATGACTCTGGAGAAATAATCCAAAGACGTATCCTGTGGAGACCTAATGGATTTATGACAATGGCGTATGATAAAAACACCGGTCTTTTTAATGAAAATATATTTTTGTATTGCATTTAGTTTAATTGTTTTTTTTTTATATAATCGATATCGTTATTGCTTTTAAATTGTTTGACGTGGAACACCTTTAACATCAAAAATTACATATAATCAATAATAAAAAGTAAACTTCAATTTCCTATTTACAGTTTTTGATTTAGTTTTAATCATAACGTAGAGGCCTTGGATTATTTTCTCTCACTGCGGTTATCGCAAAGCCTAATTAATTGTTTATGTACGGGACTAGATTTGCTAGTTTTGTAAAATGTTCTTCGCTATGATAATCCATACTTTATAATGAGAAATTAAACTGTTTGTTACTTCTCCTCGTCTAAAGCAGATATTACAATTAAGTGTAGTGAAATGTCGATGGTAACCTGGAAACGGACAAAGCCAGCTTTTTGACGAAATTCTAACAGCCCATTTCCTTATAGGGAGTGTGTATGGAGGAGTTTTTAAAGGTAGAAAGCAAAAATTAGTCTGCTCATTTTTTTTATTTATTTATTTATTATTATGCACACATAAACATAGAAAATGAACAAATGAGATTGAAATATAAGTACAAAGGTACTAACTTATTCCATATGGAATCTCTTCCAGCAGTCCAAGAAAGGAAAATAAATAATTGAAACCGGCAGATTAAGTGCACATCCATGTAGAGGTTAGTTAGTAGTTTCTCTGATAGGATTGGTGTTGGTTATGGACTCTGCTACATAATTGATATTAAATTGTAAACTTAAATAATTGCCACACACAGACCTTCATTTTAATCAGATTATAGATCAGATAAATGTGTTAAATATATATGACTCCATCATTGGCATTAATGATGGGGAGCGGGTTAAATGTAAGCAAAAGAGGATATTCTTTCTGGATTCTCAGTATTGTCAGGGGCTCAATGTAAAGAATTTGGTGTAAGTGCCTTTCCATTTTCCTGGTATTATACACCTAGCCCAGAAGCACTGTATTCACTTATTGAAATCTCTTTATATAATTTAACATTAGTCATAGTGACAAGTTTATGTTTTTTGACATAAACAATTTATAGAAAATAAGTTTATTTTGACCTGCAAAACTTTTTAATTTGCCTTATAAAATAAAAAAGAAACTAGCTACTTGTTAGCGGTTTAACATTAAAATTTATTTATTCAGACTTTGGAAGATGTTCCAAGTAATTTAAATTAATAATAAGACAATAGAGGACTTCTCTGGCAAACCAGTGACAAAGGAAAATCCAACTGCCTTAAAATTATTCATACAGAATATTCAGGGGTTTTCTGGAAAGGAATTAGAATTAGAATTATTTTAAAATAAAATTAATGTTTGACATACTATGTTTCCGAGCACTGGTTAAAGCAGCAGAACTAATTATAGTATTGATAACTATATGGTCAGTAGTTCGTTTACTAGAAATCGGCTATAGAGGCCGGTCACTAATATTATTTAATAATAAAATTAAATTTTAAAGAGCGTAAAGATATGGTGTCCTTTCTGTGGAACGAACTATTGAACTAGCGTGTGCAGAGCTGGAGCAACATTAATCGTTTGTGTGTACAGGCCTCCATCAGGGAATTTTAATTTGTATTTTGAGACTACTATGGAAGAGTATTAAGAAAAATAAGTTCATCTAGTAAAAAAGTTATTGTTTGTGGTGACATTGTGGTAACATTTAGAAAAGTTCACCAAATCTGTTAGGTTTCTAAATCTTTTTAAATCATTTAATTTAAATTAACTTCTTTTTAAATGAGAGCTACAAGAATTACTTTCAATCTCGGCCCTTGTTTAGACATACATTTTTTGTAATTTTGATATAAATGACAAGATTGAATATAAATTTCATTAATTCTGATCAATAGCGGACAGATGGCAGTCTTGAGCACCGTCTGCACAACTTCATGTAATTTTTTGTTGTCGGCCAATTACAAAGATAATCGCATAGAAAATTTAAGGAAAATATACTAGCAAGTTGCCTTTATTAACTTATAGTAATGAAAATGTCGATGAACATTATAATAAATTATTTAGTGTAATTGAAAAGGAATTTAATTGGTACATTTTGCCAAAAAAACATGTCAGATTAAATACTTTGAAAATCTAACTTTAAGCGGACTGGGCCACTACTGGTATTTATACAAGAGAAAAAGTTATTTGAAGATTGTATGATGTTAAGGCTAAATACTATGACCTGTTATCATAGAGTATGTTAGAAATTATTCAAATTATCAAAAAGTTTGCGCAGTAGAAAGAAAGAAAGAAAGAAAGAAAATCATTTATTGACCGTACATCAAACAAATTAACACAAAAAAGTAGTACCGGTAACAGAGAACAATAAAAAGAGCAACAATTTTGAAACAATACAAACACAGAAACGATAGGAAAAAGACAAAATGATACGGTCAAAGGTCCCGCCTCAGCATAAGCTGCTGCAGAAGACGCCAAGCGCTGCAGCACACTGTTATCTGACGAGACCTCCAGATGAGATCATAAGAAATTTAAATAGAATAATAATATTGATAACAATAATATATATAGCATATATATATATATAATATATAATATATATATTAATAAATATACTTATTAAAAATGCGATTAATAAAATATCAAAACAGAAATTAAAAAACAAAAATAAAACAGACTAAAGCGGTGTAGCCGAACGCTTTAAACAGTTCGACTGTCAAATTGACAGTTTCCCCTTGTATAAGTTTAACATAACATTTTACTTTTGTCTGTTTAATTGGAAAACTCGCCAAAGCATGAATCCCGAAACAAGAACAACATTAACTGTTGACTCACAATTTTAATAATTGTATCCATTAATCAAAACATGTTTACGAAAAAGACTAACAGTGGCCAGCCTTTCAAGTATGCGATTAAATGGGAGGGATATCAAACAGTTACAATATAGTGCAACTCTAAGCCTCTGCGATGCTGGTGACTCGCCCCGACCCGCTACGTGAGATAACAAAAGGTTGGTGTTTGATTTTTGAGCATCTAAGAAGTACTTTTTGACCTTTTCCTTGAAAGTGTGCTTTGTTTTTAGGTCACGCAACGTCTAAATGCTAATTATTTAAAAAAATAAAATAATCAATGCTACTAATAAAGTAAAGTTTCGTGGAATATCATCAATAAGGAGACTTGTAAAAATAAAACACAAGATAACAAGATCTCACTGAATATTGATGGCAGGAGTCTTGATACTGACTCTCAGGTGGCAGATGCATTTGAAAAGTTCTTTACTAATATTGCTGTCACTGTAACTAGTAAATTAAATTCAAATCCTCATCTTGCTGTTTCTCTCCTCAAGTCACATGTTGATGAGTGCAAAACGTCTTTTAGATTTACACATGTAAATGCAGGGATAATCATTAGAACTTTTAAAGAGTTAAATATTAAAAAAACAGAGGATTTATGGGGACTCTCTACAGAAATACTTAAAAATATAATTATATGTATTGCTCCTCACTTAGCTGTTATTTTTAATCAGTGTGTTGACCAGGGCAAATTTCCAAATTTGATGAAATTCAGTAAAATCATACCTTTATTCAAATCTGGAGAAAAGTGACCCGTCTCACTACAGACCTATCTCTATTCTCCCAGCTCTAAGTAAGATATTTGAAAAAATTATATTTAATCAATTATTGTCTCATTTCAACGTAAACAAATTATTACATAGCAATCAATTTGGATTTACTAAAGGCAGATCCACTACTGATGCAGGAGTGGCACTAATGAAACATATTTTTGAGGCGTGGGAAAATAAGCAAGATGCTATAGGAATATTCTGCGATCTATCGAAGGCATTCGATTGCGTTAACCATAATACTCTCCTCATGAAGTTGAAGCATTACGGTGTCGATAAGGACGCTCTTAATTTAATACAATCATATTTAACGAATAGAGTCCAAAACGTACATGTCGGAGAAACAAGTTCCAGCGGAGCCCTTTTATTGATGGGCGTTCCCCAGGGCTCAATATTGGGACCTTTATTATTTTTAATTTATATAAATGATCTACCTTATTATACTCAAAACCTATGTGAAACTGTATTATTTGCTGATGATACATCTCTTATATTTAACGTGGATAGACAAAAAGAAACTTTTGACGATGTAAATACTACACTTTCTCAGGTATTACATTGGTTTACGACCAATAATTTACTTCTTAACTCTAAGAAAACCAAATGTATTAAGTTCACAATGCCTAATGTAAGGCAGGTAGATACTTTCATCACTTTGGATGAAGGACCCATGGAAGTAATAAATTCAACCGTTTTCCTGGGTATAAAATTAGACGCAAAATTGCAGTGGGGTCCCCATACCATATGCGGCTTTGGCAGGAAGGCTTAGTTCCGCTGCATATGCTGTAAGGAAGATAAGAAGTCTCACTGATATTGAGACTGCAAGACTTGTGTATTTTAGCTATTTTCACAGCGTGATGTCTTATGGTCTACTTTTGTGGGGGTCTGCTGCTGATCTACAAACAATTTTTGTATTGCAGAAAAGATCCATCCGTGCCATATACGGCCTTAAATCACGTGACTCACTAAGGGAATTATTTAAACAAATAAATATTTTAACATTACCGTCTCAGTACATTCTAGACTGCGTCATCTATGTACACAAAAATTTACATGTATTTTCAAAAAAGTCAGATAATCATAGTTTGAACACTAGGAACAAACACAAACTTGCCGTTCCAAATCTTAGATTGCATAAGGTTGGGAACTCATTTGTGGGATTAAGCATTAAAATATTTAATAAGCTACCACAAAATGTAATTGATTTACCCCTGCATAAGTTTAAGTCTCATGTAAAGTCTATTTTAATAAAAAAAGCTTACTATAGTGTTGAAGATTATATAAATGATAAAAACTCATGGACATGTTGATTTCCACGCCTGCACTACTTTTGTTTTTTTTTGTTGTCATCTATTTAAATTTATATAATACTTAACTGCTTAATAGTACTTTTGTAGATTATTATATTTTTACCAATACATAATACGATAAAAATTGAAAATATAATTTGCTTTATATAATTATTTTGATTACAAATGAATCTGTATTCAACACAATTTTTTTGAAAAGAGTAACTACTGAGTTTCTTGCTGGTTTCTTCTCAGTGGAAAACTACCTCCCGAACCAGTGGTAGCTTCATTTGACATTCATAAGTGTTCTTTAAGGACCTAAACTGAATAAACACTTTTCATTTTCATTTTCATTTTCATTTATGTTACGAATCTTAACAAATATAAAACAATAAAATAAAATACATATTTATAAACCTCATCCTCTTTGCAAGAACTACAAACATACAATAAAAACAGAACATTACAATATACATACAAATCAGAACAAAATTTTTTTTTAAATCGGAACTCGAAAGGGTTATAAAAGGGGAAAATTTTCATAGGGGACTTTTCGCAGTGTTTAGTTAGAAAGCTAAATATTGGTATGTGGACTAATTGTCCGTAACAAAAAATCTTGCATCATATAGAAATATTATCATTTATGGAACTGATATTTTGCACATGAGCACTGAAGTTTATATTATCTTGCAAATTACTTGTTATAATTTAGCAAACATATCTACATACAGACCTTGGCCAAAACAATACAGGCTACTTAGTATTTCTTTGAAGAGTCGTCACAGAAAATATATTTTTCTAAACAAATTGAACATCCCGAGATACAACTGTATTTAGTCAACGTGTTTAATTTTTTTATGTTATTAGTGTACAGGACGGTAAGAATGCTCACATGATGGTAAGTGTAACGCCTAAACATGACAGGGTGGCATTGAAGGAGACCAACAACTGATGCTGCTGTGTGCCTGCCTAGACGACTCAGTATCGAGTTTACGACCTAGTATAGAAGTTTTAGTTACGTTCCATACATCTAACCCGTTGTATTAAAGTAGCTTAGCACAATTTCATGGTAGCCTACCATGAAATTGTGCTACATGTCTACAAAAGTGTGAAAGGTACGGTTAAAAGAATAGAAGAATCAGTGATAATACTGGCCGTACAGATGTCCTTCAAGAAGAAAACAGGTTGAAGATATAGACGAATACGAATACGAATAGAGCAAAGTAAATTATTATAAGGCTAAGTTAGAATAATGTAGTTTTTGTATTAAAGGAAAATACTAAACGTAATACAGTTTTAAAAAGTTTATCACTATCCACATTCATATAAAAAGTTCTTTTTATTTATTTTTTAAAATACTGACACACATATTTTTCAGAGAAAGTCATACGAACGACTAAACGTCATCGGTAAGGAAATTAAACTCCTTGTTAAATTTTATAATTTCACACTATGATAAGGCTAAGTTAGAATAATGTAGTTTTTGTATTAAAGGAAAAGACTAAACGTAATACAGTTTTGAAAAGTTTAACACTTTCCATATTCATATAAAAAGTTATTTATATTTATTTTTTAAAATACTGGCACACATATTTTGCACCGAAAGTACATCAAACGAAAATATACGTCATCGGCAAGGAAATTAAACTCCTTGTTAAATTTTATAATTTCACACTATGATTTACCAATAAGCAAACACGTGTTAAAACTGTTCTCTAAAGAATTTTCCTTTTTTTGCTTTTTTAAAACCATAAATAATAATGTAACTTAATAAATATTTAAATGAAATTCAGGGATGGAATAACCTCATAATTTATATATATCTTAGTATATTTATTTTATAACTGACAAAACAATTCCAAACATTTTTATCCTTTCTGTAAGGATAAAATAAATATGTTTCATTAAACAAGTCTAGGGAAAGTAAAGTATCCCTGAAGTACTAGCTGAAATTGCTTAATTATAACAAGTTGTCAAGAATACTGAAACGTTTACATTAATATTCAGGTCTTTAGAGAAACTCAACTTCATCATTGTTACTTTTCCGCCAAGTTGTTTTCATAATGTCATTCTAATATAAGCCATATTTTAGAAACTTTAAAGACTGTTGTAATTTAGACTAATTTATTGTGTGATGTTAAGTACTTGTACAAATTACAATATGACACAATCAAATGCTACAGGCGCTTCGTATCAATTTCTAACATCTTTCAAGTTTATTAGCATATATAGCACCTAAGCCAACATACAATACATATGTAGTCTAATGGGCCCGGTTTCAGCATAAACTGCCGTGACAAATGATTTTATCATACATTTTACCAGGCATTAATCAATCATTAGACAAGCAGGCTGATCGCGTTGTTTTAAAACGAAGCGTCTCGATCATAATATGGTTGTAGTTATGATATCCTTCCGATCCTGTAATAGTTGACATTCTCGTTATTCGGTATTGCCATAAAGTTAAGGTTAAATTTCGTCTGAACTAGTTTTCAAATGATTTGCGTAATATGAAATTGAACAAAAAGTTGTATTTCGGTCCATTTATACGATAGTTACGTTAAAGCTTGTCAAAATTTAGCGCGTTCGGCCTGCTGCCGTCCTAGTTTGAGTCACATAGAGGTTTCGTTCCACACAGTATGGGATACTACGAGTAGGTGGTCGATTCGGTACAGAGTTGTCTTAGTAGGTACCATCGCAGTGCTAGATATCGTCCCGAGAAATAGAATTGATTTGCACTTCAGAGTTCCGGAATGAGGACACTGCAGCTAGAGAAACTACCAGGTATAAGAGACCTAACATCTGTTGTCTCGGGTGAAGGGTGACTCGTTCATGGTCAGGCGTATCACTTACCATCAGGTAAGCAAACACGTTGTAGCATAAAACAAGGATGGCGTTACGCGCTAAAGTTGATTCATCATCATCATCAGCTCATTAAACGTCCCCACCGAGGGGCACGAGCCTACCCGTATAGGGTGATTAGGCCTTAGTCGTCCACGCGGGCCCAGTGCGGATTGGACGACTTCACACACAACCTTTTGAATCTCTTCGTAGGCGTGCATGAAGGTTTCCTTCACCGTAAGAGCGTCGGATAACGTACATATATTTTAGAAATTTTGAAAACACATAGGTACGTGTCGGGATCTGAACCTCAGCCCGCCCGGTAGGAAGGCGACAGTCCACACCGTTGAGCCACCGACGCTCTCAAAAAATTGATTACGTGCGGCTAATGAACTAAGGCGGAAGCTGTCGTGCTGGCTGTTTGGATTTGGTGCGTCATCAGTCTCGTTTCCTTCTCGGCATAATGCCCAAGAGAAAGAAAAAGGCTGACCGTAGAATAACATCTTGCCAAACAGCGAACGAGAGAATCTGGCAACCAAAACGTCTCTTTTATTTTATTTATTTATTTATATCACCAACAAAAAACAATTCAATATACATTGACGTTCTGATGTGTGCGTCGCGGCGATATAAAAAGGCCAGAGCTCAGCGATAGGTTTACCATTGGCAAACCGCTGATTTTCAGCTACAGCCAAAGTTACAAAAACAACCATCAACAATTGACACTAACGTGATTATTATTAATAAATAAAAACAATATTAATAAAATTAAATTTTAATACAATAGATTTTTTAAAATGATAAAATCAATGGAAGCGGTGATTAAATTATAACGGTATTACATAAATTGAAATTATATCAAATAAAAAAATCAATATATATAAATTAGAATTAAATAATTAAATAAGTGTATAATAATAAAATAAAAAGTACAATAAAATTGTCGTTACATTTATTTTGATGCGATTCCAGAATTCTTTTACCATACACAAACTACAATTATATTAAAGATCAATCTAGAAACTAACCACTACCAAAGCCGAAACGTCTCTTTGTCTCCGCTCGTTGCATTTACATTAAATAAGCTTTCAAATGTTTTTAAAAAGTGAACTTTGAAGGAGCGACTCTTATCGGCGGAGGAATATTGTTCCAGCACTTAGTGGCCTGGTAGCGGAAATCGAATTGAGGAGCAGGGGTTTAGACCATCGTTTTCGTGAAAAATTTTGCTACAGTAGCTACAAATTGGAAGCATAACCCCAAAAAAAACTAAAAATGTAAAACGGTAAGCCAATTTTTCTTGACAGATTTTCACTTTTTTGTAACATAAGAATAATTGCCTCAGAACAACGTCGTTGTATGATAAATGTCTTTCAAAGTCAGACAAAGATGTCAAGCTTTGTGACAAGGGTATCTCAATCTAAGATGACCAAATAGAAAATTGTTATATTTTTCATTATAGGGAATCAAAACAAAATATGACTTAATGGCAAAACTTTTTATCACATATTATTGCTGCATTGCATTTTGCATTGTAGCCCTTCCAAAAAAGTGCATCTCTCATCTAGGGGCCAAGTACCAAATCAATAATACATTCAGAATTACTATCTTCAAAGTAACTCTGCTTATTTGCATAAAGTAGTTAAGAAAATGTTAGGTCTTCTTTAATAAAAAATTTTCGTTATTGCAACTAATATTTTGCAAAAACTTTGAAAATTTCAGGTCATTGTATTAATATTATTGCAAATTAAATACTAGTCGAAACGCTTTACCTATTGGGGAAATCCACCAAGAAACATATTTTTCATTGTTTTCAGAGAGAGTATATAACAATTGAAATTACACGTATTTTGGAACTGGAATTCTTTATACTTAAGTTTACCAGTCCCAACCCGAGAATATTTACTTCATATAAACTCATCCCTTGGTTTCCAAAGGTTATTTTTAGGTGTAAAAAAATAAATAAAAGTAACACCTTAATCGCATGTGTCCTTGTATCTAATTTCTTTACTTATTAATCTACGCATTAGCCCTTTACATAATGTAACGAGCATGATTGCGAGTATTTACCCTCTATTTTATTGGTCCTGAAAGATTATTTGATTTATATAGCAAGGCAAATAACTGAGGTCCAAATCTGTATTATCCAATAAATTGGTTTTAATTTTACTCATTATTCTACATCTGATAGAATTTAGGTTAATAATGTACGCCCCATGTGTTAACAACTTAGTCAACAAGTTCGTAATCTTTTTCCTTAACCACTAAGTTGGCAAGAACAAGTCAAGAATAGGGAAACTATACCTAACGGATCATTAACAGTTTCACTCATTCGAGTTCATTATGTTAACAAAAAGAGGAACATGTGAGAAGTTTTTCAAGATGGTATTACTTTAGAAACACAGTTTTTTTTGGTTGTGGAAATCAATAATCATTTATGTATTGCTAATTAGATACTTGTTATCAAGAGGTTTTTCAATATACAATAATAGGGTAATCTGCACTACTTCTTTTTTGCGGGTTATGGTAGGTTTTGAAATAATATATTTTGATGCAATAATAAATAAGTGAATCGTGATTATACAGAACAGCTTTAGCATGAATAGAACTGAACACTTCGCTGTGCGGAAATTTATGGAATGTTGTAGCTAGAGTCGGGGAGGCTGAGGTCAATCCGACACATACAATGTATTTTTCGAGTTTCAAAATATATGTACGTATCTGACGCTCTTAGGGTAAGAAAAACATCGTGAAGCAACCTTCATGCACGCCTGCGAAGAGATCCGAAGTTTGTGTGAAGTCGTCCATCCGCACTGGCCCGCATGGACGACTAAATCACCCTATACGGGTAGGCTCGTGCCCCTCGGTGGGGACATTTAATGAGCTGATGATGACATGGTAGGCTGATAGTGAGTCTTTCATCTTTCATTTGTAGGGAGACTTTTTACAATGACACACATACTTTTTTGTTGTTGTTCCAAATGAATGATTGTATACTAACTTCCACCCACTGCTTAAAAAGGGTGAAGAATTAGAAAGAGTCGAAAATGTTGCCTATGTTACTTTTCAGGTCATCATCATAAAAACATGGCAATCATTTGCCCTGTTTCGACGTGAAAGATTGACAAAAGAGTTACATTTCAATAACCCAGCAAGCTATGTATCACAAGTCAAACAAATCAAACGGCTTACCCGCTTTGACTACAGTATCCATATCAAGGTGTTATCCAAACGTTAGACAGTTCAGTTATCCAGAATAATTCAATCCGGTGACAGCTTTTCAAGTGGTATAAAGCATATTGAAGTGAAATCACCGATTCCATATAGCTAAATATAAAGCTTAAAATAATCATAGTAATAGGAGACCTATGAAGGGAACTAAAAGATCTCTTTAGTATTGTTCATTTTATTTCGAACACATTGAGGTTAACAAAGATGTCCATAGTTTTTTTTGAAAAGTTCCCTGAAGACACCTTAATTTAAAATACGTATCTCAAATCGAGGAACAACTCCAAACACATTTAGATAAGGGTATAATATTACCAAAATTGAGATTAAATCACCAGAACAGTAAGGAACAAATTCAAAATCGATTGAGATAAATGTTGCAACGGTAGGATGCGAGCAGAATGTATTCCCATGACACAAACCATCGGCTGCGACCCTGCCTTGAAAACCCTCTGACTGTATATCATTTTAGTGGTATTTTGACTGATTATTCAAACCTAAATAACGTGTTTATCGAAATTTCCTGTAACTTGATGATGATTCACATTCATATAAATATCCAATGACATTCATACAGCGCAACAGTAACGGGTACTAAACAACGGATTAACATGCTTATATACTTTTTTATAATACACACATATTATACATATAAAACACAAACAGACATGTTCATGCACACAATTGTTTGTTCTGCCCGCATACTTGCATAATAATATATGAAAATTTAAAGAAATCAATGATACCGAATTAAATGATTCAATTCATTTTTATTTATTGATGTTTTCTATACACTATTAACTTACTTAAAACGTCCTGAAATGTGTCTAAGTACAGAAAGCATCAAATGCATCTGCTAAATTGCAATTGATTAACGCGAATCTTCGCGTTAATCAATTTCAATTTATCATGAGCCTATATAGTCTCACTGCAGAGTCAAGGCCTTACCACACAGCACAGCCGTGGGGAGAGTGGGCTGTAACCCATCACGCGTTTTCAATGCGGATTGGTGAGTTAATGAATCAACTTTGTTTTCGGACAAAAAGGCGATCCAGCCTGCAGGGTCCTAACCAAACTAGGAAACATCGCACAAAGTGACATATCCTCGAGGGACCATGACCTCCTGGTCGCGCAGCCAAACGCTGTGCCCACTAGACTAACACTCGACGGAGGCAGCATATTTCAAGCAATATCAAGTTTGTTAAACTTATAATCAGACTTTCTGACACTTTTGAGTAAGTAATGATAATGATTTAATACGTAAGAGAACTTAAGTTACCAACATAGCCCGCCGGATCAGCAAGTTTAAGTGGCAGTGGGCAGGTCACGTATGTCGCAGAACCGATGACCGTTGGAGCAAACGCGTACTGGAGTGAAGAACGCGTGTTGGCAAGCGAAGTGTAGGACACCCTCCAGCCCGATGGATCGACGACTTGCAATGTTCGCTGGTGGAGGCTGGACGTGCAAGCGGAGGACCGGGATATCTGGTGCAAAATGGGGGAGACCTATGTCCAGCAGTGGACTGAGATAGGTTGAAATAATGATTTATTTATATTCAAATTGTAGATCATCTTCAGCTCATTAAACGTTCCCACCGAGGGGCACGAGCCTACCCGCCAAAGGTGTATAGGCCTTAGTTGTCCACGCGGGCCTAGTGCGAATTGACCGACTTCACGCAAAACATTTGAATCTTGTTGTGATGTTTTCCTTCACCGTAAGGGCGTTAGAGTTTCATATCACTTCACCTAAACTATCCACTCCACTAGGTCTCCCCCCACCTACTTTCGGAAATTTATTAGCAGAGACACGACGGAGCATACCCTGACAATGTGTTCGTCATGGACATCGCAACGGCGGACCTTAGTGTCAGTGATTGGAGCGGATTTATCGCTCCCTACTGTGATGAAAACCATGATAGATGGTAAAAGAGCATGGGAGGCTGTTGCCTCCTTCTGTGAATCTGTTATTTCGCAGAAGGAGGCAGCAGAACGTCAGCGGGAGATTCCGCACCTCAAATACGAAAACGATGAAAGGATAAAAGAATGCGACAGTTTGACCGCCTTCTTCCCTCTGAAGTAGTTCGCTGCTGCTTGATAGTGGTGACGGCGTGCACCGCTAATAGATGAATTACACAAATACTAGCAGGCGCGCACCAACGGAGTCGCAGATATAATATGTTTCCCGTAACCCGGTCTCACGGTAAATGGAGTTTCATCTGGGTTTAGTGGGTAGGGGGTCCAATACGACTCGAGTCCCACACACCAAAACCGAACATTATTTTAACATTTTAATGACTAAGATTCTTTCGTTAAAAGTTATGTTCAATACCAAACTATTTCAATTATACTTCACTTTAACTTCTAGTTTCACAAGAATTTGTCACGAAAACGCCTGAGAAATACTAAATCCCTATATGTTTTAGTCTAGAGTCTAAGTTCGGTTGAGTGCCATTCCATTTTATTTGCTTACGTATTATTAAACTGGCAATATACATTTGACTGTTTGTTTTATTTTTTTGCATACTATATATATTTATATTTTTTTTAAAGTATTTCCTCTCATGAAGGTCGTCTGGAAGAGATTGCTTTGTAGCGACAAGACCGCCTTAATTGTACTTTAAATTTGGTTCTTCTTTTATCATGTTATTTTTCTTTATTTTCTGTGCAATATATATATATATATATATATATATATATATATATATATATTAATATATATATATATAATAAATATTATATAATATATATATATAATATATATATATGCTCGCAGTTCACACTCTTGTTTCAAGGGACGATATCTCGTGTACTGGAAGCACTGCGATGGTGTGGACCTAGACGACTCAGTATTGAGTCTACCACCTAGTAAATTATTATTTCACAGGAAAAATACTGTGTCAGTAGGTTTCTAGACGAAAATGGAAAATCTACTCTACGTTATTTCATTAGATACTTCAGTTTATACCGATAATCATACCTGATATATCGAAATTTCCAGCTCTTAATAACCCGTTGAATTGTTCCTGATAAGTGCTCGGTTTACGTGGCAATCAAGCTCAAGTGGGATAAGACAAATGTTCCGCTTCAATGATTCTGAATGGAGCTTACGATCGCCTGTGATTTTGTACAACCAGAGTGATATAGTAGATCCTGTTATTGGGTAGTGGACATTATTCCGAGGGAATAAAGCTGAGGATAGAGAACATGTTTATACCATTATGTAGTATCGAAGATAAAATTATTTTAGATTTCTTATAACTGTGCATTATGGAATCCAAACAATGTAATATTATTGCGCAAGTACAGCCATTAAAAAGTTCTGAGTGAGGTAATCGTAATTGATTAAGAAGTTAAATAAGAATTAAGAAAACTACTCTCGACTATGAAAGCAACAATTAATAAAACGTCTCTAAATATGACTAACGGATTTCAAATAGGAGAACAAACTTAATAATAGGATGATTCTGTTTGAAACCATCTTATCTAGTTGGTAGAAAACAATATCCTGGACTGTGATGCTTACTTACTTTTAGTTTACGAATCCTAAGATTTTAAAATCTTGCAAATGTACATAGGCAATTAGGATTAGATGAGAGAGTTACTCGTTTGACCTATAGAGTAAAAAATACTCCTCAAAATTCAGAACTGAAAGTTATCATCATTATTAAAACAGACATATTGAACACAGCAAAATTTTTTAATCAGTGAATTCCGCAAAAAAATTATGCCCTACCCGATCGAATGTAAAGCTAAGATTTAATTCCCGCAAACAATAGATTCTCCATTGTTCTTCCGGCTACAGATCCGAGTGGCTATAATGAAACTTTTAAAGTTAATATTTGCTCCGCTCTTATACTCGTAGATAACGAAAGAAATAGCTGAAACAAATAAACTGCGAACAAATAAAATGCGACGCGTTGCGAGTGGTTAAACCACTTAGCCGCCTAGCAAAAGTCACTACAAGCATCACTAAAATCAAAAATTTAATTCTTTTTAGATAACTTTAGTTTTAACAGGATCAACAAATTCATAGTTATGACTGTCGACTGGTGACGTATATTGCAAGACTGAAAATGGTCCAAGTAAAAGAGATGTCTTGTAAAGTCCTAGGCCAGGAATAACCAACTGACGTACTCTGACTTAAAAGTTCTTGACTCCAGAAATGTCACAAGCCCCCACTAGCCGGTAAAAACTTGAGGAAGAAGAAGAATCGTAATCATACAATATCATCAGCCTACTCACTGCAGGCACTAGCATGGGGACACCACTCGCTATGGGGAGAATGGGCCGACCCCTGGTTACGCAGTGAACTTAACCAGACACTGTATCTACTAGATCATAAAGGCACTTAAGGGGGAGAAGAATATCAGAGGTTTTTTCTCTCCTCTAAATATATGGAATTATCAACACGTGTGATCAGCAGCAAAAGACAACAAATTAGTCCGCACTGGTGCAAACTATTCTATAGAGCGAAAGCAAAGCATCTGGTCGTTACGTTTACAGACTTAAATATATCTCATCATCATCATCAGCGCATGATACGTCTCCACCAAGGGCCACGGCCTGCCCGTAAAGGGTGCCTTAACGATCCACGCCGACCTAATGCGGTTTGCGCTGGTTTCCCCACGATGTTTGCCTTCACCGTAAGAGCGATGGATAAACGTACATATAATTCCGAAAATTGTTTGCCACAACACCATAGAATAGGGTGTTCTTTGATTTAACTATCACATCATTTATAACACAGATAACGAATGAGGTGTTATTCAGATTTTTAAATGTGTGTTTATTTATTTTATTTAAATTTAGTGCGTCTGTATTGACGAGTCATTCAGAATTGGCACAACAATATCACGCATCTTCAAAAAATTTACCCTCATGACCGGTATATTATTTCTGCCATTTGATCTCTGAAGCCATATTATGTCAGAGATGTTTCGTCTTAGCCCTGATGATTGATGTGAAATGTATGAAGAACACAAATTGCTTTAATAAAAAAGTTATAAGGATGGAATTAAAGGAACTCGTCTCGTACTGAAATACCGGAGTAATTTTGAAGATGATACCAACATTATGAGGTTTCCTCACATTCTAAATGAAAAGAAAATTAAAAAAATATTAGATGTATATAATGAAGACAGTGTTTTACATAATATATCTTAATTATAGAAGAAAAATCATATTTGTATGTTCTCCAATAAACTCCGAAAGTACTGGACAAATAATTTTTTTATCGATATTTTTATGCAAATTTAGTTAATTTAGTCAGACTTTAGACATGGTTTAGTTTTTATCTGAATAAAATAAAAAGAAGTCCATTTTATCATTTTTATTTGGATTTATTAAAAATACTCTTATTAAAAAAAAGTGGGTGAACAAATGACGACTTTAAACATGATAAACAATTCATTACTAGGTTCCTAACTTGCAACAAAAACTTACAAATGGTCTATAATTAATTAATACCTACTGTTTGTGTTCAGAGGTATTGTCATGACATTTGTGTTAATATTCATTATTTATTGTTGTCCTCGAAGAAAGTATCAAATTAGAGGTAATATAAAATAAGCGGAACGAAAGTTTAGTTTAGTTTCAGTAAATAGTTTATAGTGTAATGAAGTGAGATAAAAAGTCAAAAATAATTTCAATGGGAAATAACCAGGTGTTTACGTAAAAAAGAATAAGACTCACGGTTTTACTTTTGTTCCAGACTAAAGGAATAGGGAGGTAATGGAATACTGTGGCAAAAAACTACACGAGAAAAAGCAACAAATTAGCGAAAATTTTTCATATCTTGTAATTTAACAAAAAATTAAAGCACTACCTGATCCATGAACTTAAAAAAATATATTTGATCTAAGCTGGGATAAAAAGTAAAATATTTAGAAGTCTACAATTGAATTAAATTTAAAACTCAAAATGTAATAGTCACATAGTTTATACAGTAACAGATATGATTAACAAAATAATCAGCGTATACAGCCGTTAAAAAAAGTTATTCAACTATAGCGATTGAATAAAATGTCAAAAATATTAACAGAAATAAAAAGAAAAGTCACGAATTATACAAAATAAGTGATTCATTCAAAGATACATGACATATTTTATAAAAAAAAATATATATTTTTTAAAAAACAAATATTATCTAAGAAAGTTCCTGAATCCATTCCCTTGCTGCCGACGATTTGCGATATTATTGGAGGCAAAGTCTATATACCCATTGTTTTTAACTGGATATGTTTGCGGTCGACTTCTCTGCTGCTCCAGTGCCCTCTGGTTTATAAACCAGAAAGGTTGCTGGTCTATAGGCAAGCTGTTCAAATATTCAATAAGCTTGGCGTCACCCCTTGCTTCTAGCGGTATTTGTTGAGTTGTTGTAGATATCATACCGTCATTTCCAAATCTGTAAAAATTTGAAACACATATATTTCTCTAGAAATCACTTTGTCTAGGATTCCCTAACATGTGTTTTTAACTCAAGCGGAACGAACGGTTAAGTCAGGGCCCGTGCTGACGGAAAATATAAATATTGAGTTTTTGATTTCCATCAACACTGTATCAAGGTCATGGGTAGGCGTATCATTAACTATCATGTGAGCGAACTAGTATTATGTTCATTATATGGAGAAAAAGTGGTGATAACTGCAATATTTGCACGCTTACAGCTATCAGCTGTCATCAGAGTATGATCACGGAGTAAACAGGTATGCATCTTGGAAGGAAAAGTGATTTTATTTGAGAAATCACATCAGTTTAAAATTGATAGCTGATAATTCTTCATAAACCAAATATTTGTGCAAGATTTTTATGCACACGTTTACATGATATACAATATTTTCGACTTATACAAAAATACATAAAATACGTAATTCTGGTTTAAAAAGGTTTTTTCCGGTAGTCCTAAAATGAAAATATTCGTAGGTATATATGAGACAGGCATTCGTAGCAAACCAAGATATAAATCGGTAGGTACATAAATTGAATATTAAATACATTATATACTTATCTTCAAATGATGGCTGATAGTTTTGATTTATCAACAACAATTACAAGGTTTTTCTGTTAATTTTTTCTACAACAAACACTAAAATGTTTTATTGAAAGCTCAGAATGACAGATTGAGCACAAGGAAGTAGGAAACTTGAGTACTTTCAAGATAACGGGAGAACGATCGCCGGCGTACATTTTACTGAAGTCTTAGCACAAACAACTTCTCCATAGAAAATACTTTAAGTTTGTGCAAAGTTATATTTATGCT
Organism: Leucinodes orbonalis; assembly: GCA_019425675.1. Classification (NCBI taxonomy): domain Eukaryota; kingdom Metazoa; phylum Arthropoda; class Insecta; order Lepidoptera; family Crambidae; genus Leucinodes; species Leucinodes orbonalis. The sequence continues at coordinate 174,436 of PQWD01001122.1, forward strand.
GATATGTGCCGATTACATTATAAAATCACACTTTATTGGTAAATAGAATTAATTTATTTTTATAGGAAAACTTGGTACTAATATCAGCAGCTGAGCCGAACTACAGTAAGTCCTTGTGACATTATACTTAAGGTCACGAATCAATCGATTTGTTTGTTAATGCCTCTTATGTACAGGAAAGCCCATCTCGTGCCCTGCAGTGGGACGTCACAGGACTCACGGACTGATTCATTATAATGAAAATAAATAAATGAACAATTATGGTAGCTTAGGTTTGATTTCGGATTAATTTGAACATTTTGATATCACCGATACAATTTACGAGTATGAAATTGTTAAAATATTTCAGAAAATTTTGGTAGCGTTCTCGCGATTCATGATATAATGAAGTTTTGACAAATTCTGTTAGTGAAGTCTGAACAGTGTCCGAGAAAATATAAAACAGTAAGAAAACCCTTTCGCAACAAATCCAAAACTGAACCGAGATAATAAACGACCTTAAAATATGCCAGATCTGTCGCTAACAGATGTTTCGCTTTCAATAAAAGACAAGGGTAAAGTCCTGATATAACACAATACGATACTTTATTTATTGTTCAATAAGTAAAATATATAAAATATGATCATATAATTAACTTCATCATCAGCTCATTAAACGTCCCCAACCGAGGGGCACGAGCCTACCCGTATAGGGTGATTAGGCCTTAGTCGTCCACGCAGGCCCAGTGCGGATTGGACGACTTCACACACAACCTTCGAATCTCTTCGCAGGCGTGCATGAAGGTTTCCTCACGATGTTTTCCTTCACCGTAAGAGCGTCGGATAACGTACATATATTCTTCGAAAATTCGAAAATACATTGGTACGTGTCGGGATTTGAACCTCAGCCCTCCCGGTAGGAAGGCGACAGTCCACACCACTGAGCCACCGACGCTCTATAATAATTTATTTGTGTTTAATTGTTTTCTTTTCGTCGTGGTAGTTAGTTATGATGGCTTCACTAATAGTTAGCTTGTATCTCGAAGTATACGTTTTAATGTATAAAGTACAAGTCTAGTAAACTTTCTTCAAACCAATAAATGGTTTGGTAGTCGATAACGAGAGTCGAGTTTTCAAGATTACTTGTTATTGTAGTCGAGTTCCTAGTAATTATACCATTACTATATGTCCGGAAGAGGAGAGACTGGTAATCTGTCATACAGGTGCTTCCTAGTACAGACACCAGTCTTTCGCATAGAATAAGAAATTCGTTATTTTAGTATTAAGATTGTTTATTGTGTTATTGATGTTCTGTGTGAAAGAAAGAAAATAAAGATTATTATTATTATTAACGACTGACGTCACTGGCTCAGCGGTGTGGACTGTTTCTTTCCAATCTGGAGGGCGCATGTTCAAATCCCGCCACGTACCAAAGTATTTTCGAAATTATATGTACCTATGTTTATCCGACGTTATTATGGTGAAGGAAAACATCGTGAGCAAACCTGTGCACTCCTGCGAAGAGATGCAAGGGTGGGCGTGAAATCGGCTAATTTGCAAATGGACCCGCGTGGACTATATACCCTATACGGGTAGGTTCGTGCCCCTCGGTGGCGACGTTTAATGAGCTGATGATGAACGACTGTCCTGATATAGTAGCCGGAACCAACGATTGACATGCCTTTCGATGTACGAAGGGACTGAAGATAATATTTTTCGGTCGCCCATCCGAAGAACAACCTTTGCTAACACTCACTAGTCACTACGCTATAAGTTCTCAACAATAAACAAGACAGCAAATCAATCTGCACTAAAAGTTTCTGTTTACAATATATTTTTTATCTTACAAAATGTTCAGGGTGGTCAGGACGCTAACCAGATGGTAAGTGATACGCCTTACTATGACAAAGTGGTATAGATTCAGACCAACAACTGATAGACAGTCATTATTCTTCATCAATGCCTTACTGCACCCGTCATTCACGACTACAGACGTTAAGTATCTTATTTAATTACTATTATCCGGTAATTGCATTAGCTACAGAGTTTTTATCCCGAAAACCAATAGTGCAAAACACTCCCGTTTCACGGGACGTTATCTGGCACTGTGGTGGTATGTACCTTGAAGCCTCAGTACCGAGTCGACAACCTAGTATATTTTATTATTATTAATTTTTTTAGTTATTATTAGTTTATTCAAATTTACTGATTTGATCACAATCAAAAACAAACAATTAGAATGTCAATATAGCTCAAATACAAACAACATACCTACCCTACACTCATGTCATCAATGTTTTGAAGTCGTTGACCGTTGATAGTTTTATAAATGAAATAATTCACTGATGTATGTTTCGTCGTCGGAGCCTTATGTATTTATTATTGTGAACATTTGCAGATACAAATTAAAGAATATCAATTGAATGGCAATGATTTTTGATAATAATAACAGATATTTTAATTATAAACTGGAAGAACTGTTATTAATATCAAAGGTCATTCCATATAGTATGCGCCCAAAAATATTAGCAGCATCTCAAACCCCCTTGTCTTAGTCTAGTTGCTTACATTATTAACTAAATATGGGAACCAAAGAGTTAACATTTTTAAATTTGCTGTTAAGTAGTGAGATCGATCAGTAATTTCATCTGATGGTAAATGATACGCCTAATCTGAAAGATGAAGTGTTGAAGGAGGTCTAAGACTAGCAGGTTATTATTTTCCGTCATCTCTGCGCTCGTCACCCGAAGCGACAAATATTAGGTCTCATATAACTTATGATTTTAAAAAATGACGACGTTAATAGATGTAATGTCCTCTTGCTCAAATGTTGTCTTTATTACTTCATTTTTTTTTAAACTAACACGAGCAAAGAAGGAAATTATATTTGTAACAGTCGTAACACGTGGCTTTAACCGTGAACATGTCGTTTTCATCCACATTATTGTTATTATTTAGGTTTATTGTAACTACAGCTGAAACCAGTAAGTGTGCATGTCTTCAGTCAAATATAAAGCTGTACCTGCTTCATTTCTTTTTTCTTTAAACTGATGTTGTTTTAAATGAATACAGATAAAGTTAATATGTTACCTCTTGTCAATTTTAACAAGAGTTTGAAATCGATTGACCTTTTCAAATCTTAATATCTCAGTTTAAGGAAATGTTCAGTTATCATGATTTAGCAGTAAGCAGACTATATGATAATGAAGTTATATATACAAGCAGGTATTTTGTTTGGAAATTAAAATGCATCATCTAATTTACGTATCAATTGTCTCCTTGGCAGAATGATATGTCAAACACACTCGTACCTGTCACCCAAAGAACCTGAAGTCGTAGAAGCAGATGTCGTTGTGGACGGTGGTTCTATCACTGGGTAGCCGTAAGGCATCCTTCCAGCATATGGAGACCTTTGTGACCAGCTCATAGTAGTCATCATTAGTACTAAAATACTGCCGCTTTTGATGCTCATTCCTCAATCTGCAACATAGTTATATAATTAAAACAACACAATGATAGCTCGGTGGCTTAACAACTTAATGGTGTAGACTGTAGGTTTCCTACCGGGAGCTCGCAGGTTCAAATTCCGTCACGTATCAATGTGTTTTCGAATTTTAGAAATTATATGAACGTTATCCGACGCTCTTACGGTGAAGGATAACATCGTGAGGAAACCAGCGCACGCCTGCGAAGAAATTCAAGGGTTGTTCGTGAAGTCGTCCAATCCACACTGGGCACGCGTGGACGACTAAGGCCTATACACCCTTTACCCTTTTTTCTCGTTGGGTACGCGTCTAATGAGCTGATGATGATGATGAATGATAGCTCGTTAATGAGATCCATTACACAACTCCTCCAAAAGGTGGTTACGTTAAAAGAGGTACCTAGGAAAAGGACTAAATGAACTTTGACAACAAAATCAGTCGATAGTTTATTGTTTATGAGATCGCAATCCAATGACTGGGATGATTGGCCCAAAAAATTATCTCGGTGCTCAACTTTCTGCTTACATAGAATCTGCTTTGTACTAAAACATTAATAAGGTAGGTACCTAAGGGTATATCTCCCATTTGATAAATGACGTTTCTTTTTTAAGAAATACAATAGAATATTACATTGCTACATAACTATAAACAGTGCATGAATTTTGTACCGATTATTAACTAGGTTTACACTACTATAATTATTTTTATTTCTATTATAATTAGATTAGTGCAATTTAATATATATATTTAAATATAAGTTAAGATTCTACTATTAACACGGGTACGAGAACTGCTGCCCTCAAACTGTTTTACAGTTTGACAGATAGTTATTATTTCTAGCAGATCACTAAACACGAAAGAAAAAAAATCCTATGTTAGTACTCGAAATGCATCTAGGTTCAGTTCCAGTCTGCAAAAAACCCCCCTATGGGTAAAAGCCTCCTCCAAAGCTAGCCAGTCCTCTCTAGATTTGGCTACTTGAATGCAGTCGACTATCATTTTTAGATCTTCTTCCCAATTAGCATCAGGTTTTACCTCTCTTTCTTTTGCATCATAGACCTGAACATATGGTCACCATTCTGGTCCATCTCTGGTCCTTTAGATGCGCCACATGTTCAGCCCACTTCTTTATTGAATTTAATGAATTCTCATGTATCAATACGTCCTTTGTCTTGGTATCTTTTCAATGTTTATCATACTGCGCTCTATTTCCCATTGGCATGAAACTAATTTATTTTGTGTTTCCAAGTTTGACACGCATATGCTAGGCAAGGCATAAGGCACGAGTTTAGTGCTTACGTTTTCATTTTGATTGACATGCTGCTTTCGAATATGTACGTAAAAATTAATAAACAATAATACGTAATATTTTTATAACTTAACAGTGGCTTGATATTGTAATGGCAATTGTCAGCCAATAATTTGATAAACCACCTTGTATTGATGTAGGTAATTAACTAATTGGCTCTCATAACTTGTAACATTTGCAAGATCAATATGAAAGTTATTTCTTGTCGTGTTCAGTTCATATTAATTCTTTTTGTTATAAGATAATACAAAGAGTTTGACACGGGACGTTTTTTTATAAATAGCTTTTCATAAGATAGAATTCTTATAAAGGTTATGATATCTATTATATTGTATATTATCTATTGTATTTTATTTCTTTTACTTAGTTGTTTATGTATTATTTCTATTTATTTTATTTTTGTGAACCATTCTCTTTATTAAACAGCGTGAATTTCTTTTTAATAATACAATGACAAAAAATTATTATGTCTTCATATATATGTTTGTGTTAACAAATGTTATTTTATGTCCCTAACCAAAGCCAACCCTAGTGCCTGCAAATCTTAACGTCCTGAGGACGTGCTCGACAACCCTTCACGTTCGCCATAGAGATTATCCAAGGTCGAGGTTCTGCTTGGGATTAATAGTCACCACCCCCTGTAGTTTCTGTCAGTTCCTATTCCAAGCTACAAAAGTCGCCAAGAATCCCGCTTTGACACCTGATATTTTTTTTACTAGGTGGTAGACTCAGTACCGAGTTATCTAGGAAAGAACCACCACAGTGCCAGATATCGTCCCGTGAAACAGGAGTGTTTCACACTTTTGTTTTCGGGATGAGGGCACTGTAGATAGTGCAATTACAAT